>BTHU01000008.1:1887500-1902500 GCA_036184795.1 Tokudaia tokunoshimensis
ATTTGTGCCTGTGTATACATTCACAGAGCCCAGGATGATGTCAAACAATGTTTCCATGAGTGCCAGGAGTGGGGAGTAGATAAGGAACTCAACCTCTTCATTGTACAACCTTTGCAGGCATGGATCTGGTCCATTAGCAATACCACTATCCATCAGCAGGGATATGCAGTGATGGAGACCCCTCAGGCCTCTGTACACTGCACAACCTTGAGCCTTTATATACTGTCTACCTGTGGCTTGCTCTGTACACTATACATCTGTGAGTCTCACCTGTATATGGCACGTCCAGCCTCTACTTCCATCCAGTCTAGAGCAAAATCAATCTGCCGTACAAAGGACGACATCCTCTTCACAACTGTGTGTGCCACACCCAGGACGACATCTGGCCGTTTCCTCATGATCCTGTCATGTAATCTGAAGTCATTTCCATTCCCATGAGGCCTCCTCTCACCTCCCATCTTACATCCAGCCCTACTAGATCCACTCCTCACAAGAAGAGTCACAGCATTTGAAAGTAGCAGAACTTTGGACCTCACCTACCACAGGACTCTTGATTGTTTACTTTGAGGGAAGAAGACACTGAGTGCTGAGACAGGATGCTGCCTAAGCAGCTGTCTGCTCTCAGCTGCACAGGAACAATAGATTTGGGGTATAAAAGACCACCCACATGACTGTCCACTTCATGAAGGCCCCTTGAACAGAGGCCATCCCTAAGCTCCAGGTCTGGGGAGCAGGATTCCAGCTGCACGTGTACAGACTCATGAGTGGAGCACTGCGGGGATGGTCGTTTATGTCTGTGTACATGCACGGGGGCTTTGAACCCGGAGGCATGGAGTCTACCTGGTTGGCATAGAGTGCTGAAGGTTCTGACCGAGGACACTGTCACTTCTCTGGTGACTGTGTGAACAGCAGGGATATCATGGTGGCTCCAGGGCTGGGGGTCAGGACCCCATACATACATATAGCTCATGGGCTATTTACATACACTTGGCAGGAGAGAACCAAGGCAGAAGGACACCAGGCCTAGGCTCAGGAACAGGAGATGGAACTGCCAGTCTATTAAAGTAGGAAGCAGAGCACTGCCACACGCATTAGATGGTGTTCCCATTATCTAGTGTGCCTGTACCAACCCAGGGCAGCAAGGCAAATACAAGATGATAACAGCTCAGAGAGGCCAATGGGATAACTTTATCCCCAAGATTAGATGAGAGTCCCCATGACATTTGCTGGATCATGTCTGTAAAGTAAGAAATACCTTTATGCACATACAACCACATGCATGCAGACAAGGACATTCAAAGGCATGTATACCCAGAGAACAGGACACATAGATACATATGGGCAAGGACATGTAACACATGCACACACAGACGAAAACACACAAACAAGGTCACATAAATAAAAACATTAACAAACATGTACATATTCATATGTATTTATATATTCATATGCAAGGATATTCATATATGTGCATACATACAGATGTGGACATAGACAAGGATATATAGACAGATATATACACAAAGGCTCACGGAGAAACACAAATAATGAGATGGAGAGAAACCCAAACATGGATACATAGACAGTAACATATAGGCACATTCAGACATGTGGATAAGGACATGTACTGAGCACACAGAGACATCCTACCATAGACTTGTAGGAGCACAGACAAACACATATGAACGGGCAAGGGAGGATCAGGCTATGCCAAGGTCAGAAGAGTAAAGAGAAAAAAAGCAAGGCCACAGGGTCCTGGCAAGCACAGCAACAAGGTGATTCCTGTCCACCCTCCTGACTATCCTTCTTGAGCTTCACCTTGGTACAGATGGATAGGGCAGGGGCAGCCGACTGAGAGTATGCTCTGTATGTCTGAGAAGATCCATGTAGCGCAAGAGGAAGGCAAACTCAACTTCATCCTGGGGACTCATGGTAGTAGAGGGGCTGAGGCAGAGTTCTACCTCTTTGCTATGTCTGCTATCTGTGAAGTGAGGACCTCACCCCAGCATACTGAAAATATCAGAGGGAAAGCATCAGGGAACCAGGTCAGAGGCATTCAGGCGAATCCTAGGAAAGGGAGGCTACATCTGAAGGAGGCCTTCCCTTCCCTGGCCCCTACTACTGTTTTGAAAGCACCTTGGTTGAAACGATTTCTAAGATGCTAGCTTCCATGACCTTTTGGCCCCTGACCTCCTCTATCTGAGCATCTACCCAACTGTCAGGCAGGAGAGCTACAAGGTCATACATAGCAGACATCAGGCATGGATGAAGAAGAGGCCTTCTAGCAATGTAGATACAAAGATGGATGCTGGCTAGCACAGATGAAGGTGAGGGTAGGTTGCTCAACTAAACTTAGAAAAATTGTAGACCCTGATGGACAACTCCCCAGCCCCACCCCAAAGCAAGGAACAAATTAAGACAATTTTTAATCTTATGCCCTGGGCCTCAAGACAAGTAGAAAGGCCAGCAGAAGATGCAGCCTGTGGCCTCTCAGACAAGCTAAGGAGGACATCACTCTGGGTGAAGGACATATATAGTGGATAGGTAGATTCAAGTTTCCAGTTCTATATAACAACCTATACTGAGTGATGGTGGTGCACCAGCACTCAGGAGGCAGATGCAGGAGGATCTCTGTGAGTTTGAGGCCAGCCTGGTCTACAGAATGAGTTCCAGGACAATTAGGGCTACAAAGAGAAACCCTACCTCTAAAAACAAACAACCACCACCACCACCACCACAACAACAACAACAACAACAAATCCCCCACCTATATTGCCTTAAGGAAGGAAAGTGAGGCCACGCCATGACTACCATTGTGCCTTTCCAGCCAGACCTAGTCTACTGGGAACAGGCTTCTAAGCAATAAGCCAGAAGCCTAATTCCAGCTCTATCCCCCAATATGTGTGACCACAAAATGTATTGACAATGAGATATGCCTGGGTGAGAGCCATATAGCAAGAGAAAAGTAGCAAATGTCAGATATTACAAGTAACATGGAGGCTTGATGAATGAGTGACTGAACCTGTGTATGGGTACCAGCGTATGCAGCTACTGTCCCTGAGAGCCCACAGGGACAGAGGACTCAGGAGACAGGTGAGCAAGACAGAGAGAGGAGCACAGAGAAGGGAACAAGGAAACTCACTCATAGAAGTGGGCCTTCGAGATGGACAAAAAGCTGCAGTCTCGGTTGGCTCTGATGGTGAACATCAGGGGCTCTCCAGTGAGCACCGCCAGTTGTCCTACCATTTCCCCGGGATGTGTGAGGAACAGGCAAGTATCCTCCAAGCTGTCAATCTTTTGCTGGTACACATGCAGCATCCCCGAGACCACAAACAAAATATTGACATCCTTAGAAAAGCAGAGAAAACTACCTTCAGCATGATATGTGACAGTGGCCCAGAACGCCCCATGAGCCCAGAACCCTGGGAAGTTTCCTGAGCCCCACAGAGTCACACTGGTATAGACAGCTGCTTCTTTGCCTATTCTAGGTTGAATGTAACCCAGCCTTAGACACGTTTCCACTCAGAACATTATAACAGTTCTATAGCTTTATTATTTAGTGCCTATACTTTTTTTTTAATTTATCAATTACAGGGACTTTCCCTTCTCAATCTCAGACACACATCCCTTCCCTCCTCATACGCCCTTCAACTGCTCTACCTAAATGTCAGCCCATTCTCCCACAGAAATGAAGAAGAAGCCCGCTCCCTTGAAGCCCTATAGAGCTGCCCATTACAGTCACAGATTTTGATCCAACATCCACAAAATCATGCAGGGCCAAATTCCAGCTTCTTTTTATCTATTATGGAACTCATTGCAAATCTTCTCACCCAAACCCCTTAGATTCCAGAAAAGATTGCAGGGTAGCAGGCACAACCATGGAGAAGCCTAGCACCTAAGCCCTGGACTGACCAGAGGCTAAGACAGTGAGTGCTCAGAGGTCCAGCAATGTGGCACTGGGACAGCTTCCAACCACTGTGCCCTCACCCACACTCCACCCAGCACTGAGCTGCAGGGATAGTCAGTTTCTATGACTTTTAGGACTGAGGTTCTTAACTTACTTGGTCTCCCTGTTTTGACACCATGGTGCCTGCAGGAGCATGAAGAAATGCCACCCGGCCATCCAACAGGGACGGGTCCTAAAACAGAACAGATTTCAAGAAGGAATAGGAAGAGAGACTTAAGTGAAGGCACAAAAGATGGGGCCTGAGAGGCTAGGACAGAAGCCACACGGGTATGGCTGTGTCATGTGCTTCTGTAAGGCCTGTCCACTAACAGACAAGATCATATTCTGCACAAAAGATCGGTGGAACACAGCAGAAAACAGAGATGCAGACCAATATGCTTATGAATTTACACAGGACAGGGCAGAATTATTTCAGTAAGAAAAGGCAGTTCAGTTCATAAAGATCACTGGTGTAAAGGAAGATACCAAAGTGGGTCCCTTTCTACACTCATTACAAAAACCAAACAACTAGTACAACCCAAAACAGGGGACTGAGACACAAGAATCTCTTCAACTCATAAGTTCAAGGCCAGCATGAGATGAGAGCTCTCGTTCTCTCTCCTCTCTTCTTCTTCTTCTTCTTCTTCTTCTTCTTCTTCTTCTTCTTCTTCTCTCTCTCTCTCTCTCTCTCTCTCTCTCTCTCTCTCTCTCTCTCTCTCTCTCCCACCCTCCCTTCTTGACACATGGGCTGCTCTTTTAAAAAGCCAACTTAGATAAATCTAACTAGGGTACCATCTCCCATTCCACCTGAAACCTGGCTTTCCTACATGCCTCATGAGGTCAGGAATAACCTGGGATCCAGCATGACTGGGGATTGTCAGAGCACACAGGAGCTTGCAGGGACTGAGCGTCTGTATATATATGGGCATGATACCTCCAAAGGCCTGGAAAAAAATCAAATTTAAATTCACAGCTCTTAGTGATAGTAAAACAAAACTAATAAGAAAGATAAGAAAAGTCACTGGCCACCATGAGCAAATGTCAGTAAGGGGCTAGAGAGATGGCTCAGTGTTTAAGAGCATTTGATGCTCTTGCAGAGGACCCGGGTTTGGTTCTAAGCACCTACATGGTGGCTCAATCAACAGAGGCCATCTCTGAACCTTTACTGAACTCGAGGGAAGAAAGCTAGCTCAATAAAAGAGGTCATGAAAAGAAAGTCAGGGAGGGAAGGTGTCTTAGTCAGGGTTTCTGTTCCTGCACAAACATCATGACCAAGAAGCAAGTTGGGGAGGAAAGAGTTTATTCATCTTACACTTCCACATTGCTCTTCATCACCAAAGGAAGTCAGGACTGGAACTTGCACAGGGCAGGAATCTGGAGGCAAGAGCTGATGCAGAGGCCATGGTGGGGTGCTGCTTACTGGCTTGCTTCCCCTGGCTTGCTCAGCCTGCTTTCTTATAAAACCCAGGACTACCAGCCCAGGGATGACACCACCCACGATGGGCTGGGCCCTCCCCCTTGATAACTAATTGAGAAAATGCCTTACAGCTGGAGGCATTTCCTCAAGGGAGGCTCCTTTCTCTGTGATTACTCCAGCTTGTGTCAAGTTGACACACAAACCAATCAGTACAGAAGGGATCCAAGGAGAAAAGTTGTGGGGACACATGAGCTAGCTCAGCATGGATGTTTCCGTCACATACAGAGGTACTGAGATAACCACAAAGCTGGACATTAGTCTTGTCTGGTGCAGAAAGAAGACAAGGTTCAACTTAGGGTTCCCATGATACCAATAGTGAATATTCCAATGTCATACACAGAAGCAGGGATGGCCTGAGCAAGACCCACATGGCTCCAAGAGACAGACCTCTTACAGAGAATACTACTGACAAAATAGGAAACTCTAAGGCATTTAGTAATACCTAGAAACATGTGTGTGTGTGTGTGTGTGTGTGTGTGTGTGCGCGCGCGTGTGTGCGCGTGCGTGCATATGCATGCGTTTTCACAGGGGCCTGTATCTGTGTTTGGGAAGGCCAGAGGTTGGCAGTAGGTGTCCGTATCTATAAATCCCCTCCTTTAAACAACTGTTCATTGCACTTATGTACTTTTTGCAGGAGAGGCAGCAGCACATGTGTAACATGTGAAGGTCAGAGGTCAACCTATAGAAGTTGGCTTTCTTCTTCCACCATGTGGGTCCCAGGGATCGAACTCAGGCCATCAGGCTTGCTGGCAAGTGCCTTTATCCATGAACTACCTTCACATCCCACTTTGTTTGCTTATCTGAATTTCTTTGGGGCTAGAGATGGCTCAGGGGTTAAAAGTACTAGCTGTTCTTCCAGAGGACTTGGGTTCAATTCCCAGTACCCACATGGCAGCTCACAACTGTCTGTAACTCCAGTTCCAGGGAACCTGACACCCTCATACAGACATACATGCAGGTAATACACCAATACACATAAATTAATTTTTTTAATTATTTATTTTTATTTTATGTGTATGACTGTTTTGTCTGCATGCATGTAAGTATATAGTATATGTATATGCAGTGGGAACAGAGGTCAGTAGAGGGTGTCAGATATCCTGGAACTAAAGTTACAGAGTTGTAAATCAGTATGTAAGTACTGGGAATTGAACCCCAGTCCTCTGTAAGAGAACCTAATGCTCTTACTTGCCAAGCCATCTCTCTGTTTTTTTTTGAAACTGGGTCTCTCAGTAAATAGGGAGCTCCCTGTTTCATCTGGGCATGCTGCTCAGCAAGCCCCAGAATTTGCCTGTCTCTGTCCCTGCCCCCCCCCCACTGCCTTAGGGTTGGGGTCACACACACAGCTACCTACCCTATGATAGCCACTCCCACTATGAATGTTGGGGATCCCAACTTAGGTCCTCATGCTTGAACAACAAGCAAGTGCTTTCCCCACTGATTTGGCTTCCCAGCCCCAAACAAGAAACATCTTAATGGTGATAGCAGATTTCTATAAGAAGCAGAAATTATAGAACCGTAAAAAAATGACCAAACTTGGGCCCTGACTCAGGTGGATGTCCCGTTTAAGTACAGGCCAAGTGGCCAGAAGAACAGGTGAGTTCCTCCCTTCAGGACTCTCCACTCCCACAGTTTGGCCCCCAAAGACCCAATCCTTAGTGTGCATCTGAATCTCCTTAAAAAGCTCTCAGTGTTCTGGAGTGCAGCTTAGGGGTAGTGCTCCCTAGAATGTGTGGCCATTGTTTATTTCCCTGCCCCTTTCAAACTAATAATGACAAAGAAAAAGAAAAAGGGAAAAGACACACACACACACACACACACACACACACACACACACACACACACGGTGGAGGACCCAGAGAGAGAAAGAGCCAGAGAGCCAGAAAATATTGACACCCTTAACAGCTGATACTGACTAGGCCTTGAGTCCTCCCCAGTTTCTGAGGGAGTAAATTAGAGATGTTCCATGGCCTAGCATCCATTCCAGGCCCTCATCAAGGGTGAACAGGGTACACATGGTGACTGGAAACAATTGGGTCACTATAACTGCTGGCAGTACATGTGTCTACCAGCAATGCTAGTGACTGAAGGACTAAGGTCAATGTAATCACAGAATGGACAATGATGATGGAGACTGAATTCCAACCCCAGACCACTATGTGAGTTGATCAACATGCTGAACATATGGCAATCACTCTAAAGAACATACTTGGCATGAATTACTGAGCCTAGGGTCAGGTGAAATCAACCAGGGCATCTAGAGGTACAGCCTGGTGCAGACAGGCCTATGTAGGGAGAAGAAGGCTGACCTGAGACATGCACAGTGGGCTTGAGGGCTGCTTACAGTTTGTATTCCATTCATGTGCTGGTATGGTGGTTTGAAAGAGAATGACACCAGCTGTAGTGACCCACGCCAGCACTTTGGAGGCAGAGCCAGGGGAATCTCTGAGTTCAAGGCCAGCCTGGTCTATAGAGTTCCAGGACAGCCAGGGAGGGCTGCACAGAGAAACCCTGTCTCCAAAAACCAAAAATACACACACACACACACACACACACACACACACACGATAATGACTCTCATATGTAGAAGTAAGTCTTTAAACCACTCTCAGCTTCTGGTGGTTAGTCTTGCATTTCACACCACCTACCCCAGAACTCAGAGAGAAAAACACACACACACTGCCTTTATATTTTAATATGCCTTAACTAGCTCAATGATTGGGCCATTCCTGAGCTAACACACTCCCCTCCGATATTCTTGAGTTGTTTCTTTCTAAAACCTGTACTTTATCCCTCTAGCCCAGACCCAGTGGGGGAGTGGCCCCAGGGTCTGCTCTTCCCTGATTCTTCCATGGCTGGTTCTCTGTCTTCCACAGCTCTTGTTTGTGTCCTCTTCCTTCCTTCTTCCCTGGTGAATCTCCTTCTCCCTGTCCTGCGTTTCTTCTCTGGGAACCCTCAAAGTCCCACCTCTGTACCCCCGTCCAGCCATTGGCCACTGGTTCTTTATTGACCAGTCAAAAAAAACAAAAACAAAAGAGCAACTGTTGCCAGGGACCCCGTAGCAGACGTGTGAATTCTCATTTAAGCATAAGTTCAATCTCCAATATCTCACCCTTTTCGTCCAATAAAAAAGCCTCTCTTCTCTCAGATATAAATTGAGCACAACCATAACAATTATGTAAATTATAAAGTATGATATATAACTAACATTTATCCCATCAATTTTGTCTATATATATATAATATATATATAACATTTAACTTAAAGAGCTTACAATTCTATACCCGAATTACGTTTTGATTTTAACTTGTATTATTATCTGAAAACCATTCTTTCAAATCAACATCATCTTCCTCAATACTAAACAACTTAAGTTTGATTATGAGACTATAACTAGTCTTCAACCCTGTCAGAAATCCAAGGATAAATTAAATATTACCTAAAACATAGCTTCCAAAACTTAAGCAGACAGCTGATACCTGGATAGTCCCCATTCTCAAAGCACTGGGGCATCTGTGTTTAGGCTCATGTATTTGCATCTTTGGTGGGAGGAACTGTTTGGGAAGGGGGAAAAGATGTAACCTGGTTGGACTGGTTGTCACTAGGGGCAGGCTTTGAGGCCTCTTTTCCTGTTTGTGGACTACAGTGGGATGTCTCAGAGGCTGCGCCAGCACCCTGCTTGCCTGACAGCTGCTCTGCTTCTCACTACGATGGTGATGGGCTTCTATCCCTCTGGAATCATAAGCCTCAAATTAACTCTTCCTTCTATAACTTGCCTTGGTCATGATGTTTTAGCACAACAAAAGAAACTAATACAGCTGGTTTTCTGGGTCCTCAGAAAGGTGGACACAGGTGTTTTCCTAGCCTGTACACAAGGTCTTCATATGGTTTAAAAGCATGAGATGGGGCTAGGAATATGGCTATGTCGTCAATAAAGCACTTGCCTTAGAAGCACAAGGACCTGACTTTGATCCTTAAAAGCCATGTTTAAAAGGCTGGTATACATTTAAGATCCTAGTGCTAGTGAGACAGTGACAAGGGTTCACTGGCCAGCCTAACCAGCAGCCTTCAGGCCAATGAGAGATCCTGCTTCAAAGAAGATGGATGAGTTCCTGAGGATGACACCCAAAGGCTGTTCTCTTGGCCTCCATATATTGTGGCGATTTGAATAAGAATGGCCCCCATTGGCTCACAGATTTAAAAGCTTGGTCATCAGGGAGTGGTGCTACTTGAGAGGGATTAGGAGGTGTGGCTTTGTTGCAGAAATGTGTCACAAGGGATGGGGAAGGTGGGGAGGCTTTGGGGTTTCAAATGTTCAAGCTAGGCCCACACAGTGTCTCTGTCTTCCTACTGCCTGCCCATCCGAATGTAGAACTCTCAGCTCCTTCTCCATCACCATTCTGCCTGCATGCTGCCATGCTTCCCACCATAATGGACTAAACCTCTGAATGTAAGTCAGCTCCAATTAAATGCTTTTATAAGCATTTCCATAGTCATGGCATATTTTCATAACAATAAAACACTAAGACACATGTATATATGTGTATTTTCATGCATTAAAAGAATATGAGGGCCAGGCATGGTGGCACATGCCTATTCACTATAGCACTCAAGAAGATGAGACAGGAGCCAGCCTGGACCACACACACACACAGAGAGAGAGAGAGAGAGAGAGAGAGAGAGAGAGAGAGAGAGAGAGAGAGAGGAGAGAGACAGAGAGACAGAGACAGAGAGACAGAGACAGAGAGATAGATAGAGAGAGAGAGAGATGGGGGGGTAGAAGGGAAAAATAACTCAAAACACATGTATGAGGATGTAGTTCCAAGTGCCCAGGTGATTGTAAAAGCCCACAGGCATGCTGATTTGGGCCAAGGCTACACCTATAGATGTGGATTCCCCACTACTGGCAGGCCTGGATGAAGAAGGGAGCCACAGTGCAGGTCACAGATACCCCAGGAAGCATTAGAAGGATGTACTACCCAAAATGGGAGAAAGAAGGAAGCAGGTTGCGTAGGGATCAGGAGTTGTCACTACTCCCTTTCTGAGCCCACACACTTACATCTAGCTTCATCAGGGTAAGGAGGTCCTTTGTGGCCGCTCTGAAGATAGCATCTGTCTTTCCACTGGCCCTAGTCTCATCCCTGGAATTTTCTGAGTAGTGGAAGATGGCAGAGGGGGTCTCTGCAAGAACACTTTTCTTAGACTTGAAAAGAACAAAGATACAAGTCATCAAAAGAGGTATAATGAGCAAAGAATGTGTGTGCATCTCCACAACTGCTGATGCTGGGGATGTCAGCTGCGGGCCACACCCACAACCCTAGTAAATAGGGGAACAGGCAAGGCACAAGGGGACAATAGGGAGAGCATACAGGGATATACCTTGTTGGCCAAAGAGTTCCCAAGTTGCTCATCTGAGTGTGGCAAAATCCTGGCACGGTTGTATGCCATCCCCAGGTCTGAGGTTGCCCCTTCATGGCTTTCTACAAATAGAGAGAAGACTCAATCCACTGCTTGGCTGCTGCCCATGTGCACAGGCGCGGCAAGGGCAAGCTGAGCGGGCACCGACAGCATAAATTTGTAGATGAGACTCACGTCTCTAGACATCAAGGTTGTACTGCTAATATTTTTGTTTACAATATCATTTGTATTTGGACATCTGAAGGTGGTACTACAAAAAGCAATCCCAGCACTCAGGGGGCAAAGGCAGGCAGATCTCCTGAGTTCATGGATACCCTGGTCTACAAATCTAGTTTCAGGACAGCCAGGCTATACAGAGAAACCCTGTCTCAAAACAAAACAAAACAGGACAAAACAAGACAAGACAAAACAAAATAAGACAAAAACCAAAGAAAGCCAAAAAGCAAAGATGTCTGTTTAGCTCATGGTTTCAGAGGCTGGGAGTCTAGGCCTGTCTGGCCCGAGGTAGTCAGCTTCTGTTTTTTTTGGTTTTTCGAGACAGGGTTTCTCTGTGTAGCCCTGGCTGTCCTGGAACTCACTCTGTAGACCAGGCTGGCCTCGAACTCAGAAATCCTCCTGCCTCTGCCTCCCAAGTGCTGGGATTAAAGGCGTGCGCCACCACCGCCCGGTGGTCAGCTTGTAGTGAAAGAGCTTTTGCTCCATCTCAGTAAGTCAAAACAGCAGAAAGAAAAGCAGTTACATGCCCAAAGAGCCAAACAAATGTAGTGACATTGCCTTATTAAAATGCTTTACCATATTTTATTTACTTATTTTGTGTGTATATTATTTGTGTGTACATTTTAAAAATTGTTTTAATTTAAAAAGAAACAGCTTTGTCACTCGCGAGATAACTCAGTCAATACAGTACTTGCCGCACAAACATGAGGAACTAATTTATGCCCCAGCATACACATTAAAAATCAGGCTTTAGTCTGGAGAGGCTTTACAAGCAAGCATCAGTTCAGTAGCTCCAGTTCTCGGGGAACGAGCACCCTCTTCTGGCCTCTGTGAGCACTGCACTCATGCAGTTCACTTACATGGAATCATACACATAGAATAAAGAGGGGTTGGAGAGATGCTTAGTTAAAGGGCTCCTACTGCCAACACCCTCTTCTGGACTTTTCAGGCACCAAGCACACATACACTGAACATTTATACACGCAGGCAGAACATTTATATAAATAAAATAAATATGAGAAAATTAAAAATAAATAAACAAATCCTTTTAAATAAATAAATGGTCAGTTGAGAGGTAGAAAGAGGAAGCTCCTTGGTTCTCACTCATTAGCCAGTCTGCCTACTTAGCAATCCGGAGGTCCCAGTATGAAACCCTGCCTCACAGCTCCTGAGGAGTGAGGCCAGTGGTTGTCCAGATGGTCTTCCAATCAGAAAGGAAAATTTAAGGATTGTAATCAGTGATTAAAAACAGTTCTGGGAGCTGAGGAAATGGTTTGGTACTATGAGCAAGTACTGCTCTGCTCTTGCAGAATAGAGTTCAATCCCTAGCACCCACACTTGGTGGCTCCCAAGCACCTATAACCCAAGGTCCAGGCCGACCTTATCTCTCTGACCTCCACAAACACCAACATTGTACATATGCATATACATACAAATAACTTTGAAAAATAAAATGAAAATTAATCTTGAAAGTGGCTCTAAGCAACCGCTGAGGTTGGTGTTAATCTAGGCAGAAGGTGTCAGCGGCAGTGACGCTCAGTTTAGAGAGAAAGCTGTTGGGAAGGAGGCCAGGCTTGGGAGCCCATAGCCAGAGGCACATGCTGTCCAGAGCAGTCAGCCACAAGGTGGCGACAGAAGCAGAGAAAGGTACAAAGAGCACAGAGAGAAGCCCTTGAGAGATGCCACATGCAGTGTGACAGCCCAGGTGGCAGGCTGTGATTTGATTAAACTACCTAAGCCAGGCAGCAGGCAAGCCACCCACACCTATAACCTGAACAGTTAGGAGTTACAGTCAGGAGTTCAACTCTGAGCTACACAACAAGAACCTGCTGGGGGTGGGGGGAGGGAAGAGAGGGAGGGAGGGAGGGAGAGAGAGAGACTTAGGTGCTATAACCTTTCCTTTCCCATACCAAAGGAACACAATGTAAGGAGAAGCTTGGGAGGTGCATTAAGTGGATAAAGTACTTGCTATGCAAATATTAGGACCTGAGTTCAGAGCCCTGGGAGCCATCTAAAAGCCCACAGCTGCGATAGCACATGTGCACAACTCTAATGCTGGGAGACTGACAGGCAGATCCCTGGTACCCACTGCCTAGCTTTGGTACAGAGTGAGACCCCACCCCATCTCAAAAACAAACAAACGAAAAAACAGAAAGCTAATACTTTAGAGGTGAAAAACTGACACAGATTCAGAACATGATACCTAAAGAAGATGGCACTTTTTTTTTAAAGAGCCAGAGACTGTTCCATTAATGATATTGAGTAGACTACCATATAGAGTCATGCAAGGTAAATTTCACTGCTTTACACTGTAAAAATGAGTAACAGAGGAATGAAAGACCTCGGTATGGAAACTAACAAAAATCATCTAGTATGAGCCAAGACTGAGCCAAGAATAAAACATAAAAAGCCAACTTCATGGTGCCAAGTGTTTGCCTGCCTGCCTTTCTTGCTTTACTTCCTCCCTCCCTTCCTCCCTCTTTCCTACCTTCCTTCTTTCTCTCCTTCCTTCCTACTTTCCTTCCTTCTTTTCTGACTGCCTTTCTTTCAAGGCAGGGTTTCACCATGTAGCTCTGGTTCTGAACTCACTATGTAGACCAGGCTGACCTTGAATTCACAGAGATCCCTGCCTCTGTCTCCTGAGTGTTGGGATTAAAGACACATGCTACTATACCCAGCTAAAGGTAGTTTTGGGACAGATTCTTATTCTGTGGTCCAGGTTGGTCTTGAACTCATGGCAGTTCTCTTGCCTCAGCCTCCCAAGTGCTGGGATTAGAAGCATGAGCCACTGAGCACAGTTAAATGACTTGTTTTTATAGAAAGGGAACATTGTCCTGATAATGAAAAGGTCCCTGGGCTGAGTTTCTGATAGATGGAGACAGGAGAAAATATTTGCAACAATTAAGGTTAAAGAGACTGGGACAAGAAGACTGTGAGTTTGAGGCCAGCATGTAAGTATGTAGTAAGACCTCAAAAAACAAAAACAAAACAAAAAACAATAACAATAAAACGTGCCAGAAACCAGGCAGAACACAGTGGCCATCAAGCAGACTGGAAAAGAGAAAATCTGACACCCTTGACTTGAAGCAGGCTGTCATGAAGCTACCAGGTACCCACAAATAAGTGTGGTAAGTCCAGGGCTCAGCAGAGGAGGGATCAGGTACAGGGCTGGTAGACGGAGGCAGGGTACAGAGTTCACCGGTGCACAAAGCAGCAAGACGGCCCCAGTGACTCAGGAAGAGGCGCCTTGGCCACAGCTCTTGTCCAATCATAAATGGTACCAAGTTCAAAATGTCCACCGCTGTGGTCAGGACAAGATGACACTGGGGGGGTGGGATATCTTACCTCATCTAATGGTGTATAGAACCTGTGGAGAGAGCCAACTGCAGCAACAGGGGACCTTTACCTTGGAAGGTTGACGTGTTAGAGCCACTTCCTTGGGACTGCCTGAGCTCATCTGTCTCCCCATGGATGGAAGGCAGAGGCACTGAACAGCTCCTCCTCAGCATCAGCCCAGAGACTGTCATGCAGCTGCTCTCATGATCTGGGGGGATAGGAGGGAGTTACCCCAGCTCTGTTCGGTTCCAGTTAGTATCAGCAGCTCCAAGAAAAAAGCCCCCACAAACAGCATATGACCAAGGCCCTCCCAATTACCCTGTGAACCTGCAGACAACTTACCCATGAACAGAGCCTTCAGACAATGTCACTGCTAGCACTTGCCAGCGGAGTAACCCGAGAATGTTAGCCTCAGGCTGGTCCTCCAACCCTGCCCCTCTCGTGACCATCTTTCTCTATGGGCCTCCTGAACTGACTACTCTTGCAACCACCCACATGCTTTGAAGCAGAGGAACCTGCCAGTTGCCCCCTTTTCCATGGCCTTTTTCTGTAGAGATGACCATTAGCACACCTGTGGCAAAACTCGGCTTTAATGTTCCACCTGAGC